>CM046860.1:5200002-5222745 GCA_025617745.1 Heliocidaris erythrogramma | reverse complement strand
GGAAGTTTGGTCCCGGAAGGGTTCACAATTCGGAGACAGAGCAGAAACGTACTTAACCTACATCCTATATCATAAGCAACCATTGTTATTTTAGTACATATCAGATCATGGACCTACTACGACATCACCATTCGCCAATGTGAAGCTAGTTCAACATTAATTAGTCAATGAACCGACTGCTGCTACTTGATTTATACCAAGGTTCTTCAGCATCAAACCATGTGTCATCAACACAGTGAGGGAGAAAAGAACACTTACGAAAACTGAGTTTCTCTTTTTAGAACTTTCCGAATTTGTCTTTGCAAGACATAGTCATTTTTGTTTGACCCGTGAGTGGAGAATAGTACATATCTACACATTTATCGTTTCGTCATGTGTCAAATCTCAAAGGAGGAATCAAAACTAAACTGTTTTATTGTTTGAGAGTTAGCTATCACCATTCGCATACATTTTGAAATCTCTTTCTCAGATCGACTATTTAAACAAATATTGACTTTGTGAGACCTATTCATAAATTAGCGTGATAAATAGAAGTGAAGGTTGCTGTATTTCCCATCATCGTACGGAACCAGTTGATCTACAAACCAAATGCAAGCCATTGTGTTTTACCTATGTGATGATTGGACGAAGCATATCAAAGCAATAGTGATACTAGTGGCAAATATAAAAATAGAGTGTGAAATGGATTGTGATACCATTTTATGATCCCGAGACTCAGCTGGTCCATTGTTATCGATGCTGAATAAACACAGACATGTTTACCCAATAAATTCGTGCAGGAAGAAGGCCCATGCACACATATCAAAATACGGAATGACTCAATAACCGGAATTTTTGGGGAATATTGTAAACCCGGATGTGCTCTAGTGAACAACTTCGAACTCCACCGTGTTATTTGGTTGAAGTTGGTATCTCGCTTTCACAGGCTCCAACACTCGTCATTAATAGTTTGGAATATATCTGACTCCCAAAATATGGCAACTACGATGGCAACGATAAATCAATCCTCAACGACATCGACAATACTTTCAACATTGTCATCGAGTCCATCTCAAACTATGGAATTCATATCCGTTGAATCGACGGAGTCTTCATTTGATACGAGCATGACGACGATGGCGATGAATATGACGAAAAAACAGCTGGTGTCGGATACAGAAGCGCTTGTGATGAGCGTTTTCTTGAATATCATAGCGTTTTTGGGAATCGTAGGGAATTCAGTGGTGATCGTAAGTGTGGTGTTTTGTCGTAAGCTACAAACAGCTACTAATGTGTTCATCATAGCCCTGAGTGTGACTGATCTATTGGTATGTATCACCCTTCCTTTCCAGACATTTGCTTTAATTTCAGAAGATGGTTGGCCTTTAGTGGACTGGCTCTGTGCTGCCATTGGTGGCATTACGAGTATCTGTTTCGGTGCAAGTGTTCTCCTGCTGGTTCTTATCGCCTTCAATCGATACTTCGTCATCACACGACCACGAAGCACCTGTCGTAGGTTCTATAAACCTCGTAACCTATTCTTAATGGTGTCTTCTGCTTACCTCTACACTTTCATCATGTTCGCCGTCCTGCCCATTGTTGATATTGGTATGCTGGGTTACTCTGAGTCTTATCGTATCTGTTCATGGGACGACGAACACGAACTTTCCGAAGTCAATGATATCATTGTCGGGTTGACATTCAGCGTATCGTTCGTGGCCATTGTCGTCTGCTATATCCGAATCTTTTTGTTCATCAAGAAGCATCATCGTGCCATGTTGTCTCATAGATCACCAAGTGAAGGTAACGTTGGAGTTGACAATGACTTCACCAGCGCAGAACAAACTGAAACTCAGTTACCTTCTACACCTTCATATATATCCCACAATGCTGCAGCAAGCTCACACATGTCAGAGGGTAGGAAGACTTCAGGTATCGAGACAATAGTCAACAAACGAGAAATAGAGATAACTAAAAACCTTTTAATGGTCATTGTCTCTTTCTTCATCTGTATTGCACCTTACAGTGTTTCCCTATTGCTACCAGAAGGTATATCTCTCTCCATATTTACTGGGATACTTCTCATGGCCAATGCATTCATTAACCCAATAATATACTCATTCAAACATCCCACTTTTAAAGTCGTTATTCGTTGTGTGATCTGTTGTCGATATGCAGACATTCCAAAGCCGTCACCCACACTGAAGAAACTGTTGAACTTAAGCCGCAAAACATGATAAAATCTCAAGTTTTCTTGCTTGCTCTTATTTGTAATAAAAAATATGCAACATGCTAAATTAGATCATATCACGTTTTTCGGCTTCTTAAGTGATAAAAATGTCATAATCGAAACTTTAGTTTCCCAGCGTAATTTCAGAAAGAGTATTACGTAAAAAGTTTTCTTTTCTTAAAAGGGATCTCGATGTTAGTCAATATGAAATTTCATTAATTATGTGGTATTAAAATCGAATTGCATCTATGTTTGTAAGCAATTCATGAAATTCTTTCAAAAGCGTATTGAGAACCATTAATATTCAAGGACTTATGAATATTATTCATAATGTTATCATCATTTTAAATAATATGAGTATTTCTAATCATTTCGGATTACCCTCTTAGTACCCATGGCAGAAAATCTTTGGTCTGAAATTATACCAATAATGATAACCTTTACATGTTTTTTTTATGTACAACATAGATTAGGCCTCTCTCACCAAATTCAGAGCATAATATAGGATATGCATATGTAAATGAAAATTACGCGAAGATATGAATGGCATCTTTGCGAGGCTTTTTAATGGTCATCAATTTTTTTGAATGAAGAAATAATGTTTTAGAACTTTTGTACTTATATTTAGCCCTTTCGACAAAACAGTTGTGTCATGTACATGCATGCGGTTTTAGTTACAAGTTAATCCTGTACAAATTAATGTGTACATGCACTTTCCGAAAGGAAACGTAGTTATTCGATTTTATTACTTGGTATATTGATGCTCAACTAATTTTGATTTGCAAGATATACACTGATTATATTCAGTGAAATTTCATGCAAGCAGAACCAACAGCTAATCATTTTGGAAACTTAAATATAACCTCAAAGTTCTATTCAAAATATCATTTAGGACTGTCTTTTGTTGAAAACAGTGACGTAAGTCTTTTTTATTGGCAGGATTTAATAAACCTGTATTTTTATTGACTATATCTCGGAAAATAGGAAATAAGCTGGTAGGCCGGCCGGCTATACCGTCCTTTAGAATGAACATGTTATCAACACTCAATATTGGCCTATGAGTTTGCGATTTCGAATTTCCTCGTAAATATATTTTTGTCAGTTGGCTATTTACCGTTAATTAATTGAATGAGGCAATATGTTAGAAATATAGACTATATACGATATATATACAAAATGGCCATGATGAAATTGTGAAGAAAATTTATTATAGGTAGAGGTGTTGTGGATCAGTGGATAAGTCCCCGGACTGTGAACCACGAGGTCCGGGTTCGAATCCCACCGCAGCACTAGCGTCCTTTGGCAAGACGTTAATCTACATTTGCCACTCTCCACCCAGGTGTTAAATGGGTACCCGGTAGGATGGCGAAAGGTAATGTCCTTTGCTTAGCATGTGTGCGCTTTACAGCGACTGGCTGGAAAGCTCCCCAGGGAGTGGAGAATGTGCATACACTGTGTGCGGGCGTGCCAGAATCCAATGACCGGGGGTAATAATATATACCTATCTATACAGCGCCATGAGCGTCGAAAGGCGGACCTGCGCGCTATACAAGTAGCCACTATTATTATTATTATTATTATTATTTCGTTTACATATTACACCTACCAGGCAATATTACTTTGTATATCCTTGAAAAGGGTTCTGATTGGTCGAAATAATTGCACAATAAAAACTTCATTTCCATGTAAATGTTTGACATATAAGTTAATATGTGTTATAATGTGTGTGTATGTGTATGTATATATATATATATATATATATATATATATGTATGTGTGTGTGTATTTGACTAACGGGTACATTAAGTCGACACCTAACAATGCAGTTTATTCCGTCATAATAGCGACCCCTACATTAGGTAGACAGTGGGTACATTAGGTCGACAGTTGAACAAAGAAAAAGAACAAAAACTGTCCTCCTAATGTACCCATTAGTCGTTTATATATATATATATATATATATATATATATATATATATATATTGATTGATTGTATATTCCTTAAAGCTGTAAGTAAATAATACTCATAAAGTTCATGCAATTCACATCGAGTTACTATAGTGTTTGTTTCGTAATTGCTTGCCATATCGCTGGAATATTCAAATAGCATAATGTTTGTAGTCATATCCCCTGAAAAAATGTCTCATTAAAATAAATTTTAGGTTTAATTAAAGGAGATTATATAAATACCAATATCACTTAACGAAAAATAACTTGCGTGCAGCAATGATAACATGAAAAGAAACACAAGAGTTATTTCAATACGAAACGTGACATTCATAGGTTATCATCGGACAACTAGCCTACCCCTTGGGCAACCACCCTAGGACAACTTCATATGCCGTGGCAGAAGACTATTCCATCAACGCACCAAGGACAGATCAAAGTTGTTATGTGTATATAACATGCATCAATAAATGCCGCTGTACGATATTTGATTGGTATTATACAACCCCCGTGTTTATCTTTTTAATAAATTGTGGTCGATTTTAGTGTTTAGTGTGAAGAGTGTTATTAGACATGCATGGAAAACACAATATCTATTTCCGATTATCGGTGCAATTTGTTGTAATTTCGATCGTCGGTATTTCACATTGCTTTCCACTTTAAAACTCGATACCATTTTTGCTATTTTCTTCAGTTTTAAACCCATTTTTCATCACGTCCTGTTTAGATCATTTCCTTACCTTTATTGGTTTGGTGGTGGTTGCATGGGTTGACATTTATTTCCCTGATAAGGCTTTGTATACCACTCGGTACTACTTTGTGTCGCATTATTCATTCACACTTCCGTAATGCTTTAAAAAGCACCGAATAATTTTGGTTTCTGACAAGTTTGTTTAATCACAGAACCATTTAAAACGAATTTCATAATTTTCACAGAGAGAATGGGCTAACGTAATTTTTTATAATTTGGTTGTCCTCCTGTCTGTGCATTGTAAACGTCTTAATAATATTCAGTACAGTTGGATGATGATACGGCTTCCATGAAGAACCCAAAGCTGTATTTTTAAAGCATGAAATAAGTATCATTATTTTCTTTTATCAATGGGATCTATAGGTCAGAGTCTCTCATAGGTCATTTCATTTGGGATTAGACTAGCACCGGACTTCCGAGCTTCACCGCTATATAGGGTTTCCGCATTATATCATTCTGACACCGCAATAGAGCGAGAGACGTAGAGGAAGAGAGAGAGAGAGAGAGAGAGAGACCGAGGGAAAGAGAGAGAAGGAGGAAGAGAGAGAGAGAGAGAGGAAGAGAGAGGGAGAGGAAGAGAGAGGAAGAGAGAGAGAGAGAGAGAGAGACCGAGGGAGAGAGAGAGAGAAGAGAGAGAGGCGTATCTAGAAAAAAACAGAGGGGTGGATGTGAGAGAAAAGAAGGTGGACTGGTCCTCTAACTGTAGTCAATGGACTCCATATTTTTTTCTTGGTATTCGAACGGGAATAAGGGTCCATACAACGGATCCACCGTATACTGGATACGCCATTGGATATACTGAGATACGGTGAGAGTGAGAGAGAGAGAGAGAGAGAGAGAGAGAAGGAATGGGTGCAATGCAGGGGGGGGGGGGGCTAACAAAATAATTTATGACTAGTTTGTAAGTAATGTCCGATTGGATCAATCACAATAGCTAATGGTCACGTTAGTATAAAGATTTAAAATATTAGTGAATGAATGTAGAATAAAGATGGTAACCTGAAATATTGTCTACATTCGTGGTAAGCTTTTAATTTCTACTAAAAATGATAATCAATGGAATGATACGGCAATGTCAGCACTGGCGACGTAGTGTAGTAATTTGGCTCTGATAACTTTCCGAACCCATTAAAAAACCCAAAACGAACGCGATGATCCTAAAGCAAAATGAATGTGAGTCGTAATTTTTTTAGCTCTGAATGCAAGCAGAAAATAGTCAATCAGTAGATTGAAACCACAGCATTTGCCTCCTACTGTACAAATTATTACCAAACGATACAAGTGATCGTGTATTCGCATTCGTTTTCGCTGATGGATTTGATTATGACTGTAACTAGTTTCATATCTGTGTTAAATAAACAAGTCAACAAATTCTCTCCCCTTTTACATTACCTTTATTATCAAATGAACATAATCAATGTTGGTTGTTATACAATAAATAAGAGACAAAAGTTATTACTGTCAACAAAACTACATACAGTGCGTATAAACAATTATACCCATCTTTGATGGATGCTCATGACAATTTTCCAACTTCTGTGACATTAAAATTTATATGCTTATTCTGTCCAATCATGCCATTGATATCTTATTCATAGTTGTGTCACGGATGACTAGCACCTCGGTTTTTATAAAAGTGTCGTCAAAATCTCCTTTTACATGTATAGCCTATACCAAGATGGGGTTGAAGCAAATCGTCTGTGATTATGATATTGTTATTTCAGATGAACAGTAGCAATAATTTAGTGTTCAAATTGACGGTGCACTTTAGAATAAGACAAATGTTGATACAAACTCAACCTCAGGAATATGCTCCTTACAAGCAATAGATAACTATCAACATAACAGGCCTGTGGTTCCATTGCGTCCTTCTTTGTATTTTATGAATTTTAAAGTTAAAACGATTGATATCATTCAAAGTATTAGAGAGGCAAGGTGGTGCAACTGACAAACAAGCAATGTATTATATTATACTATCATGAGACAAGAAGAATTTAAAATTACCCTATGGAACAATGATAGGATGAAACATTGCACCAAGGTCCTGTGAAATCTCAGATCACTTTCAAATGAAATTTATTTTTAAAAAGGATTAACACATCTGTATAATCGCTTTGACCCATATTCGTACACAGGCCTTTCAGCTAATTTGATCTTGTGTCCAAGTATTGGCACGGTTAAAACTTGACACATCTCTTCCATTTAAACCGAACAAGTTTGGAAATATTTCTATTGAAAGAAAGCAACATTATTCTCATAAATCTGATGTCACTTGGATATCTGACATTATCAAAATTTGAATATCTGGTCCACTTATATTGTCAGTTGTTGTTTATCATAATTATTATGGTTTACTTTTCAATACTACACTGATGTACTGTTTGTCGACCTTGACACATTACTATCAAACAGTGATTAATAAAATAGACTTATTTACGTATTGAAAAAATACCACAATGACCAATGAAAGACATCACGAGAGAAATGTGACACTTTGCACTAGCGGATCCAGGGGGGGGGGGGCGAATCGGCCGCGGCCCCCCCTATTGGCGGCGAAAAAAAAAGGAAAAAAGAGGGGAAAAGAAAAAGAAAAAGGAAAAAGAAGGAGAAAAAGGGGAAGTATGGGGGATATGTAAAAGCATTTTTTGGCGCTTTTTTTTTTTTTACTTGTCAGCGAATTATGGAGGGAAACAGGACCCCATAACCCCTTACTGAGCGATTTTTGAAGGTTATTGAAGGTTTGGCGAAATTTTTTTTTGTCCCTCCCCCCCCCCCCCCCCCCACTGAGCGACTTTTCGAGAAGCTGGCGAGACCAAAAAATACGGGTCTACCTTTTCAAAAACTTTCATTTTTGTGCCCCCTCCCTCTTTTACTCAATCCTGGATCCGCCCCTCCTTTGTGAGACCTTTCAAGGACAACTGAGGTTTTGAACAAAAATGATTATGCACTATTATTATTATTATAATGGGACTCAATTATCGACCACATCCACTTAATTCATGAAGCTAAACAGAAGAAAAACATGATATATTTTGGAAGGCCGATGGGGTATAACCTATTATAAATTTAGGAAGATTCGCCATGTAGGCCTATATTTTGGCATACCTAATACTTATATTAACACGATAAAAACTACTTTCGAAAAATAAACTGAAGGCAATTTCAATAGCCCCGTCTATCACCTTTAGAAATATGCGAACATGACAATGGCGTATTACATAATCCGAACCGGATTCCTATGGGCAGTACAATAGGCCTTTGAAATTGCCCTTGAGTTTATTTTTCGAAAGTACTTTTTATCGCGTTATATTTTACAGAAAACTATGAAGGGAATGAAATATATATTTCGTAGACCAGGAGCCTTTCCCGAAATAGTCACCCACGCTTACATATGAGATTTGAGTTATTTAGACCATCCATTTCATTCACAAATGCTTGTCAGCCTGAACGAAGCCGCTGGGTTGCCCCCCCCCCCCCCCCCCATCCCCCTCAAAAGGCCCTCAAGTCGGGTCGACCCATCTTTGTCAGAAGAAAGGTGTATATGACTACACATTACCAAAACACAAACTGACAAAATTTTCCGTTGCGATGGGTTGTCAGTCATGCGAACACAATCTCTTACGTTGATATCTACTCTAACAAACTCACTACCCTCAGATCTACCCTCAGTGTGAATGAGCTCCTTTTCTACATCAAAATCGGAGACACTCTCATATGAGCATGCATGAGGAGAATCACTTTATAGCTCCCCTCATGTCCACATCATTGAAGCATACAATCTCAGTGTGATACATTGAATATTAAGGTGTTGTATTGTAATAATATATACTCCCATCCACTCATAGTCACATCACTACGACTTGATTTCTGATTTCTTTGCTGTATTCGTTAGTGATGGTGGTTATAAGGGAAAGTTGAATACTGGCGTCTTTCTTTTAATTCCCAGGCATGAGGAAGAATACTACAGCAGCATTAATGATTATGCCTGAAAGTCTCTACGTACGTACGGAGTTCTCACTATATTGTAAGATTTAGGTTCTATTATATATCAGACGCATTGCCATGAGACTTGTGAAAAATGAACATAATTATGTTTGCTGTATATACAGTGCGAGTCAGAAAAATATTACACTTTTTTAAATGCTTATATTACAAATATGATAGAAATGTCATAATGCTTGCACCACAGTTAGATAGAATAACTCTTCCAGTTTTCTTTTCATACCACATTTGTGGGAAATCAGTAATTAATTTACTGGATAGGAATCAATTAATGTGTCTGGGTGGAACCCCATTTGCGCCAATATCAACAATACCTTGTCTGATTTTGATTCCACTGCACAATGAACAAGAAAGCCTTTTATAATGATAATTGAGTCATAGCGTTAGGCGAACCCGAGGAATGGTTCCCAAGATCTCCAGACTTAACACCCATGGACTGCTTCGTCTGGAGGTTCCTTAAGTCCAAGGTGTACAGCGGCCCACCTGCAGACCTAGATGACAGCAATGAATCGTTAGAGAAGAAACCAATCTGCGAGATGAAAGGCAGACACATCGTATAGGGCCATGGCAGCGATGCTCCATCGAGCTCAGAAATGCATCGAGAGAAATGGACGCCATGGAGAAGATTGAAAGCTATGTCCAAGTGCCCAAAACGACTATGAAAAATGACTTTTCAGAGAAGATCACTGAATGTTATGATTTCTGGTTTTATTTATTCATTCGTTTATTGGTTCACATGTTTATTTGTCTTGATTGAACATATCCATAAACTTTACGCTCATTGTTTGTGTGAATGTTGTTGTCTCTGTTTCAGCAGGTAATCATACGACTTGGCGCAATTGAGTTTTGACTATCTTTCAAACGATGGCTGTTGTGCACTCAACCGTAACAGCAACATTGAAACAAATGTTACCAAACAACAAAGGAATATATACTCTATCCATACATGCTATAAAAGGTACTTTGTTAATCCCACATTTTTAAAACAATACTCAAGTTAAAAAGTATAACATTTTTTTCTGACTCACACTGTATTGAGGTAGCTCTGATTGTATGCTTGTTAGATTTGCTGTGTCATAAGCGTTTTTCAATCAGTTGCTATGACAACCCAACGATCCGTGCAATGATTTTCTTGGTTGATTATATACCGTCTCATCAATTTTTGATTCAGTCAATATTCCTGTGGAATAAGCGTTCATCTTTGGGTATTATGGAATAAAATTCCATTTCAGAATTAGCTTGAAAGGAATCAAGTTTCATGGAATAGAAGGATACTGCTCAGTTGTAAGGTATATAATTATTGCTTTTATAATTCTGTCATATTTCATAAATCACTCTTAAAACGTGAAGGGGACATCCAATATTCTCTGAAAAGACAAACGTACAAATTAATCGATAAATAAGATCACTGAATGTTATGATTTCTGGTTTATTTATTTATTCATTCATTTATTAGTTCACGTGTTTATCTGTCTTGATTGAACATATCCATAAACTTTACGCTAAATGTTTGTGTGAATGTTGTTTCTGTTTCAGCAGGTAATCGCGCGACTTGGCGCAAATGAGTTTTGACTATCTTTCAAACAATGGTTGTTGTGCACTCAACCGTAACAGCAACATTGAAACAAAATGTTACCAAACAACAAAGGAATAATTATTTACTCTATCCATACATGCTAGAACATATTTTACAGTTTTGCATCTCAAGATCTGGCCCTCTTTCAATCTTTTAATTATGTTTGTGTTTTTTGGTTTTTTCCACTCATTAGCTGCACATTATGGAAATGTATAATGTGCTATATATCAATAAAATGCCCTACTGTGGGGAAAAAACAAATTGATAACAAAAAATAAATACAAGAGAAGAAAAGGTCATCAGATTTTGTGGTGCACCACTAAATTCTCTGATAACTAAGAGATCACAAATCGTGGGAGGGGGGGGGGGGGGAGATTTGATATCATATCCCCCTCTCCAAATCGTGCCGGGAAGCGTCCCCCTGTCCAGGGATTTCGGGCTATGCCCTAGATTTCGGCCCATAACACAATTTCTTTCAACTTGCTCAACGACCCTTTAAAAGAATCAATCTATTCTTTCATAATTCATAATCTGCTTTTTTTAAAACAATAATTTCTTAACGTAAAAAAACTCCAAGATGATCGGCATAGCGGTCATATGTCGTATTGCAGTTAGCAAAATAATACTCTCTTTTATCTGACCATTTGACTGACCACAGGGTTTGATTAAATTCTATAACGCTGTAGATTCCATTCATTATTTAAATGTAACACATGCTTGGGGTTATTCGAGTCATTCATTGGCTTTCCTATACCACTCTCGAATGTGGCATTTTGCCTAGGGTCAGGAAGCTCTGATGCTATGGTCTATAATTATGATTGATTTCAACTTTACTGTACGGGGGGGGGGGGGGGGGGGCTTATAAGGCCTCCTAGGCAAATTTCACAGTTCATTTCGAACCGCCACATTTCACTCCACGCCATTTCTTACTTTTGTTCTTTCACGTCTTGTTTGACTTCAAGATTAATACGGAAAGCAGTCACGGTTACCGTAGCCTTTACCAACGGCGAGTGAGCGCGATAATATTAGTGAGCGCGATAATATTACCGTGGCTGCAAGGGAGACTAGCTGCAATGTGGGCAGCTTGCTTACGGGTGGATAAAGGCGGTGAGCAGCAAGCTGCGCACATTGCAGCTAGTCTCCCTTGCAGCCACAGTAATATTATCGCGCTCATTCGCCGTTGGTAAAGGCTACGGTTACCGAGGCACGAGACCTTTTGTGACGTCTGCAAAACAGCGTATTTCTGAATTTGGATACAAAACGAATGTAGAACTGAATTTCTTATTTCCTTTCTTAGCTTCTAATAATTTCTTCTTTAAATTGTAATCATCATCCATTCTAACTGAATTTTGGTGCAGATAACACCCTCAAAAGGTAATGAAAGAGTTAAAGCTGAAAAACAAGGAAATACAAACACTAAATTCGTCAATCGAATAACTCGAGTTTCGGAGACACCACCTCTCCCTGTGAGCATGATCAGGAGCAGTAAATAGCTAGGTATAATAGAACAAGAACAAAATATTGTAATTGGTGTCTTATCATTGCAGGGTTATGGACGACAGTTAAGAGAGCGAGAGAGAGAGGGGGGGGGGGGAATAACTACGCTTAGCAAGCACTGGATATTATAATAATCATGATAATAATAATAACTAGAGTTTAATTCGTCATGAGGACGAATTAGGTGATCTGTCTTTCACTTTGTACGATCATGATTGTAATCAGGATGATCATAATAATGGGGAAATGCTAAACTGAAGATAGGAAGTCAAGAATGCCATGAATGGAGATGCTTCTTGAGGACAGGAATGTAGCAAAATGTGTGAAACGGTCATTGTAAAAAGATTACGGTGATGATGATAATGGTGATGATGATGAAGATGATAATATAATGATGGTGATGATAATGATATCATGATGATTATGGTGTTGGTGATTTTGAAGATGATTGATGATATAATGATGATAATGATAATGATGATAATGATGGGGATAATGGTAAGGATCATGACTGCAATGACAGTGACGTTAACCATGCCAAATATGAACGAGAAATCACATTTCGTTATGAAGATACGACCATAAGTTGATTTGTAGAAAATGGCGTCTAGATGACGTCACAATAAGATAATTAAGATAATTGACTAAGCCAATTTTGAGAAATTGTGATATCTAATAGGACTAATGATATTGTAGGATAGCTTTAATACACGTCAGTGAAACAGATTTTCCATAGGGATATACATAAACCACTGCACAGCACTTTGCAATAGACATAACATGCAAAATAAGGCATTTTATTACTTGGTTTGTGATTGTTTATGTTATAATAGTCGTAGAGGATGGTAAAATGACAAGTAAAAAGAAGCAAAAAAAAAAAAAAAAAAAATCGGCCCCGGGGATCGAACCAGGTACCTTGACCATGGTAGTCATGTGCTTTACCGATAGACCAAAATATTTCCCATAGAGATAACACGTAAACGAAAAACGTGATTCTCAAATCCCATTTGGTACTGAAAAATTGGGCATGATCCCGACATCTGATCAAAAATTGGAGGGCTTACTAATAAAAGCTTATAGTCTCAGCTACAACATATTAAAATCTGGAAGGAAATAGACCAAAAATAACTGAGATACTGCTCAGAGAACGATGTCATGTAGATTCATGATTCGAAAAAAAATCATCTTCCATAGACATAACACGCAAATAGGGAAAATTTGACATGTCGTCTTTAATTGAAGATTTCAGTGTGATGACGTCATCAAAATGAATAATGGTGGCAAGATGTCTCGTAGAGAATTGTTGCAGCTATAACATATCAAAATTTGGGAGAAAAACGACCAATAATTACGAATCTAGAGCCAAATTTGCATAAATGTGATGACGTCAAAACATGAAAAATGGAAATTTTGACTTCTGGTGCCATTTTGATGACGTCATAATGTTTATATGGATGAAATGATACATGAAATGAAATCTATGATTCATACCCTACCTGATGATGACAAAAAATTTGGGGGGTCAACGGACTATCTAACGAGCTACAATGAATTTTGTAGAGGCATGTTTTTGCACGTTTTTACGTTATTTTCGCCATAGACGCGCGCACGGATTTCGAACTTTGACGCGCCCGTACGACCTTATTATTGATTGAAATTGATTCAAATTGATGGAAATGATGAAGAAAAGTGTCAGGATTGCAAATCAATAAAAAAAACAGCGTTCTAACGTTATTTACGATTTGTGCGCGCGTAAAACGCGCGCGCGGACGCTTACGCACGGACATTTTTGAAATGCTCAAACTGACCTGAAACGTGTGCAGACTTGATCCTACGTGATTTTGAGCATTTTAAAATTTTGACGCGCGCGTACGCGTACGTCCTGACCTCTAGATGACCTGTGAGGACATGACCTGATGACCCGTCATGTGAAGTTTATGTGATGTAAATATAGTTGATTTTTGATGATCGATTATGAAGATATAATCGATCTTGTAAATTTACAAAATGGCGTCTTGATGACGTCATGATAACCTGATGACCTTGAATAAGATGCCACATCTTGACATTAACAAGTCTGATAAGTGACGAAAATTTGAAGAAAATTGAGAATGAACTTTTTGAGGAATCATGGTAACAAGAAAAGGGGCGAAAAATAAAAATAAACTAGAGTTTAATTCGTCATGACGAATTAGGTGATCTGTCTTTCACTTTGTACGATCATGATTGTAATCAGGATGATCATAATAATGGGGAAATGCTAAACTGAAGATAGGAAGTAAAGAATGCCATGAATGGAGATGCTTCTTGAGGACAGGAATGTAGCAAAATGTGTGAAACGGTCATTGTAAAAAGATTACGGTGATGATGATAATGGTGATGATGATGAAGATGATAATATAATGATGGTGATGATAATGATATTCATGATGATTATGGTGTTGGTGATTTTGAAGATGATTGATGATATAATGATGATAATGATAATGATGATAATGATGGGGATAATGGTAAGGATCATGACTGCAATGACAGTGACGTTAACCATGCCAAATATGAACGAGAAATCACATTTCGTTATGAAGATACGACCATAAGTTGATTTGTAGAAAATGGAGCTCGCTGGCAATGCTGCCCGTGACAACAAGAAATCCAGGATCATCCCTCGCCACCTTCAACTCGCCGTGCGCAATGACGAAGAACTCAACAAGCTTCTTTATAAGTTGATTTGTAGAAAATGGCGTCTAGATGACGTCACAATAAGATAATTAAGATAATTGACTAAGCCAATTTTGAGAAATTGTGATATCTAATAGGACTAATGATATTGTAGGATAGCTTTAATACACGTCAGTGAAACAGATTTTCCATAGGGATATACATAAACCACTGCACAGCACTTTGCAATAGACATAACATGCAAAATAAGGCATTTTATTACTTGGTTTGTGATTGTTTATGTTATAATAGTCGTAGAGGATGGTAAAATGACAAGTAAAAAGAAGCAAAAAAAAAAAAAAAAAAAAAATCGGCCCGGGGATCGAACCAGGTACCTTGACCATGGTAGTCATGTGCTTTACCGATAGACCAAAATATTTCCCATAGAGATAACACGTAAACGAAAAACGTGATTCTCAAATCCCATTTGGTACTGAAAAATTGGGCATGATCCCGACATCTGATCAAAAATTGGAGGGCTTACTAATAAAAGCTTATAGTCTCAGCTACAACATATTAAAATCTGGAAGGAAATAGACCAAAAATAACTGAGATACTGCTCAGAGAACGATGTCATGTAGATTCATGATTCGAAAAAAAATCATCTTCCATAGACATAACACGCAAATAGGGAAAAATTTGACATGTCGTCTTTAATTGAAGATTTCAGTGTGATGACGTCATCAAAATGAATAATGGTGGCAAGATGTCTCGTAGAGAATTGTTGCAGCTATAACATATCAAAATTTGGGAGAAAAACGACCAATAATTACGAATCTAGAGCCAAATTTGCATAAATGTGATGACGTCAAAACATGAAAAATGGAAATTTTGACTTCTGGTGCCATTTTGATGACGTCATAATGTTTATATGGATGAAATGATACATGAAATGAAATCTATGATTCATACCCTACCTGATGATGACAAAAAATTTGGGGGTCAACGGACTATCTAACGAGCTACAATGAATTTTGTAGAGGCATGTTTTTGCACGTTTTTACGTTATTTTCGCCATAGACGCGCGCACGGATTTCGAACTTTGACGCGCCCGTACGACCTTATTATTGATTGAAATTGATTCAAATTGATGGAAATGATGAAGAAAAGTGTCAGGATTGCAAATCAATAAAAAAAACAGCGTTCTAACGTTATTTACGATTTGTGCGCGCGTAAAACGCGCGCGCGGACGCTTACGCACGGACATTTTTGAAATGCTCAAACTGACCTGAAACGTGTGCAGACTTGATCCTACGTGATTTTGAGCATTTTAAAATTTTGACGCGCGCGTACGCGTACGTCCTGACCTCTAGATGACCTGTGAGGACATGACCTGATGACCCGTCATGTGAAGTTTATGTGATGTAAATATAGTTGATTTTTGATGATCGATTATGAAGATATAATCGATCTTGTAAATTTACAAAATGGCGTCTTGATGACGTCATGATAACCTGATGACCTTGAATAAGATGCCACATCTTGACATTGACCAGTCTGATAAGTGACGAAAATTTGAAGAAAATTGAGAATGAACTTTTTGAGAAATCATGGTAACAAGAAAATGGGCGAAAAATAAAAATAAATAAATAACTAGAATTTAATTCGTCATGAGGACGAATTAGGTGATCTGTCTTTCAATTTGTACGATCATGATTGTAATCAGGATGATCATAATAATGGGGAAATACTAAACTGAGGATAGGATGTCAAGAATGCCATGAATGGAGATGCTTCTTGAGGACAGGAATGTAGCAAAATGTGTAACGGTCATTGTAAAATGATTATGGTGATGATGATAATGGTGATTATGATGATTATAATGATATAATGATGATGGCGATGATATAATAATAGCGATGATGATCATGACGGTGATAATAATAATGATGATGATACAGGATACTTGGGAGATTAACCCCATAGCTCTAATACAGGACAGGAAATCACAATTTCCATAGGGTTGTACACAAACTACTGCACACTACATTCTAATAGACATAATACGGAAAATAAGGCAGTTTATTACATGATTTGTGATTTTTTATGTAACAATAGTCGAAGAGGATGGTAAAATGACAGGCAAAAAGAAGCAAAAAAAAAAAAAAAAAAAAAATCGGCCCCGGGGATCGAACCAGGTACCTTGACTATGGTAGTCATGTGCTTTACCGATAGACCAGAATATTTCCCATAGAGATAACACGTAAACGAAAAACGGGATTCTCAAATCACATTTTGTACTGAAAAATTGGGCATGATCCCGACATCTGATCAAAAATTGGAGACAACACTTGTAAAAGCTTATAGTCTCAGCTACAACATATTAAAATCTGGAAGAAAATAGACCAAAAATAACTGAGATACTGCTCCGAGAACGATGTCATGTAGATTCCTGATTCGAAAAAAAATCATCTTCCATAGACATAACACGCAAATAGGGAAAAATCTGACATGTCGTTTTTAATTGAAAATTTCACTGTGATGACGTCATCAAAATGAAAAACTGTGCCGACTAATCTTGTAGAGAATTGTCTCAGCTATAACATATCAAAATTTGGGAAAAAATCGACAACCTACTACTGTATTATTATCAAATAAATACAAAAATGATGACTTAATTTTTTCAAAATCATATTTTTGAGTTCATATGCAAATATGATGACGTCAGATCATGCGATCGGCATAAATTCTGCATGAATTCAAATCTACAACTCACAGGCTTTCAGAATATGGAAAGAAATTGGGGAGTTTCCGTGCATTCTGACGAGCTATGGAGGATTTTAGATGGGCATGTTTTTACCACTTTTTACATTAGAATGCCCATTGATGTGCGCACGAATTTGAAAGTTTGACGCGCGCGTACGACATTATGGAAGGTCGATAATGACTGTCAATAGTTGGAAATTGTCAAGAATATTATCAGGAAGATGAAACATGCGAAAAAACGGCGTTTTTATGTTCTCTACGCGCTGTGCTCGCGCATGACGCGCGCGCGGACGCGCACGGACGGAAATTTTTGAAATGCTTAAAATGTCCTGAACGGTACTCTAATTTGATTAAGAAGTGATTTGGAGCATTTCTAAATTTTGACGCGCGCGTACGTGCGCGTCATGATGCGCGCGCGGATTTTGATGACATTTTATGTTGATCCTTGACGTGAAGTTAATGTATGTCAAATATGGCTCAATTTTGATGATTCGTTATGAAGATATGATTGATAATGTGATTTTACAAAATGGCGTCTAGATGACGTCATGATGACCTGATGACCATGAAAAAGATACCCGAGCTTGACCTTATATGACCTGATGACTTACTGAAATGTCATGAAATTTGACTGAAAAGTTTTTGAGATTTCGTGGAAACAAGAAAGGGGGGGAAAAATAAAAATAAATAAATAACTAGACATTGAATTCGTCACTGAAGACGAATTAGGTGATCTGTCTTGATCTTGATATTTTTGACGAAGACGAATGACAAAATGATAATGTGAAAGATGACGTTGATATCACGAGGACATTAATTATAATGAATCTAATCAAGATTTTTATGATTTCAGCCCTTTCCTAGCATTTTCAATTCGTAGGCTCTAGCTACTACATTATTAGTGAAATAGCGCCCCTTTGTTTCAATGGGACATAAAGTGTGTGAACATGAATTTTGGATGATTCGTGGATATCATGACAATGATGATAATGATGTTGATGATAATCATCATCATCATCATGAATATCATCATGACAGTAATGATAATGATGTTGATGATAATCATGATAATGATTATATCATGACAGTGATGATAATGATGTGGATGATAATCATCATCATCATGATGAATATCATCATGACAGTGATGATGACAATGATGTTGATGATCATTATATCATCATGACAGTGATGATGATAATGTGGACGATAATCATTACCATCATCATCATGAATATTATGACAGTGATGGTGATACTGTGATGTTGATGATAATCATGATGATGATGGTGATGATAATGTTGATAATCATGGTGATGATGATGATAATGATGATGATTGATGGTGATGATGATGCTGATGATAATCATCATCATCATGAATATCATCATAGTGATGATGATAACGATGTTGATGATAATCATGATGATGATAATGATAATGGTGATGACCATGACTGAAATGACATTGACCTTAGCCATGCCAAATATGAAAGAAAGATGACATTTCGTGAAGAAGATACGATCAAGATGCGGGAACTTGACCTTATTAGGAGTGATGACTGACAAAAATTTGAAGATAATTGACTAAGCCAATTTTGAGAAATTGTGATATCAAATAGGACGATTTGATATTGCAGGATACTTGGGAGATAAACCCCATAGCTCTAATACACGACAGGGAATCAAAATTTCCATAGGGTTGTACACAAACTACTGCACATTACGTTCTAATAGACATAACATGGAAAATAACGCAGTTTATTACATGATTTGTGATTGTTTACGTTATAATAGTCGAAGAGGATGGTAAAATAACAAGCAAAAACAAGCAAAAAAAAAAAAAAAAAAAAATCGGCCCGGGGATCGAACCAGGTACCTTGACCATGGTAGTCATGTGCTTTACCGATAGACCAGAATATTTCCCATAGAGATAGCACGTACACGAAAAAGGGATTCTAAAATCCCATTTTGTACTTAAAAATTGGGCATGATGCCGACATCTGATCAAAAATTGGAGACCACACTTGTAAAAGCTTATAGTCTCAGCTACAACATATTAAAAATCTGGAAGAAAATAGACCAAAAATAACTGAGATACTGCTCAGAGAACGATGTCATGTAGATTCATGATTCGAAAAAAAATCATCTTCCATAGACATAACACGCAAATAGGGAAAATTCTGACATGGCATCTTGCATTGAAAATTTCAGTATGATGACGTCATCAAAATGAAAAATGGTGGTGACTCATCTGGTAGAGAATTGTCTCAGCTATAACATATCAAAATTTGGAATAAAATCGATCACCCATTACTGAAATATTAGCAAATGAATACAAAAATGATGACGTCATTTTTTCAAAATCATTTTTTTGAGTTCATATGCAAATATGATGACGTTAGAACATGAGATCGGCAAAAATTCTACATGAATTCAAATCTACAACTCCCAGGCTTTCAGAATATGTAAGGGAATTGGGGAGTTTCCGTGCATTCTGAGGAGCTATGGCGAATTCTAGATAGGCATGTTTTTACCACTTTTTACATTAGAATTCCCATTGACGTGCGCACGAATTTGAAAGTTTGATGCGCGCGTACGACATTATGGAAGGTCGAGAATGACTGTAAATAGTTGGAAATTGTCAAGAATAGTATCAGGAAGATGAAACATGCGAAAAAATGGCGTTTTTACGTTCTCTACGCGCTGTGCGCGCGCATAACGCGCGCGCGGACGCGCACGGACGGAAAATTTTGAAATGCTTAAAATGTCCTGAACCATACTCTAATTTGATTAAAAAGTGATTTTGAGCATTTTAAATTTTGACGCGCGCGTACGTGCGCGTCATGATGTGTGCGCGGATTTTGATGACATTTTATGTTGACCCTTGACCTGAAGTTCATGTGTGTCAAATATGGTTCATTTTTGATGACTCGTTATGAAGATATGATTGATAATGTGATTTCACAAAATGGCGCCTGGATGACGTCATGATGACGTGATGACCTTGAAAATGATTTATGAGCTAGATCTTATATGACCTGATGACTGACGGAAATGTCATGAAAATTGACTGAGAACTTTTTGAAATTTCATGGAAACAAGAAAGGGGGGGAAAAAAAAATAAAAAATAATAATAATAAAATAAAGAAAATTCTGACGAAATTAAGAGGTGATCTGTCAAATGACAGATCACCTAATAAAGAAAATTCTGACGAAATTAAGAGGTGATCTGTCAAATGACAGATCACCTAATAATAAAGAAGAAAAATCTTGACGAAATTAAGAGGTGATCTGTCGATGTACGACAGATCACCTAACTAGAGTTTAATTCGTCATGACGAATTAGGTGATCTGTCTTTCACTTTGTACGATCATGATTGTAATCAGGATGATCATAATAATGGGGAAATGCTAAACTGAAGATAGGAAGTCAAGAATGCCATGAATGGAGATGCTTCTTGAGGACAGGAATGTAGCAAAATGTGTGAAACGGTCATTGTAAAAAGATTACGGTGATGATGATAATGGTGATGATGATGAAGATGATAATATAATGATGGTGATGATAATGATATTCATGATGATTATGGTGTTGGTGATTTTGAAGATGATTGATGATATAATGATGATAATGATAATGATGATAATGATGGGGATAATGGTAAGGATCATGACTGCAATGACAGTGACGTTAACCATGCCAAATATGAACGAGAAATCACATTTCGTTATGAAGATACGACCATAAGTTGATTTGTAGAAAATGGCGTCTAGATGACGTCACAATAAGATAATTAAGATAATTGACTAAGCCAATTTTGAGAAATTGTGATATCTAATAGGACTAATGATATTGTAGGATAGCTTTAATACACGTCAGTGAAACAGATTTCCATAGGGATATACATAAACCACTGCACAGCACTTTGCAATAGACATAACATGCAAAATAAGGCATTTTATTACTTGGTTTGTGATTGTTTATGTTATAATAGTCGTAGAGGATGGTAAAATGACAAGTAAAAAGAAGCAAAAAAAAAAAAAAAAAAAATCGGCCCCGGGGATCGAACCAGGTACCTTGACCATGGTAGTCATGTGCTTTACCGATAGACCAAAATATTTCCCATAGAGATAACACGTAAACGAAAAACGTGATTCTCAAATCCCATTTGGTACTGAAAAATTGGGCATGATCCCGACATCTGATCAAAAATTGGAGGGCTTACTAATAAAAGCTTATAGTCTCAGCTACAACATATTAAAATCTGGAAGGAAATAGACCAAAAATAACTGAGATACTGCTCAGAGAACGATGTCATGTAGATTCATGATTCGAAAAAAAATCATCTTCCATAGACATAACACGCAAATAGGGAAAAATTTGACATGTCGTCTTTAATTGAAGATTTCAGTGTGATGACGTCATCAAAATGAATAATGGTGGCAAGATGTCTCGTAGAGAATTGTTGCAGCTATAACATATCAAAATTTGGGAGAAAAACGACCAATAATTACGAATCTAGAGCCAAATTTGCATAAATGTGATGACGTCAAAACATGAAAAATGGAAATTTTGACTTCTGGTGCCATTTTGATGACGTCATAATGTTAATATGGATGAAATGATACATGAAATGAAATCTATGATTCATACCCTACCTGATGATGACAAAAAATTTGGGGGTCAACGGACTATCTAACGAGCTACAATGAATTTTGTAGAGGCATGTTTTTGCACGTTTTTACGTTATTTTCGCCATAGACCGCGCACGGATTTCGAACTTTGACGCGCCCGTACGATCTTATTATTGATTGAAATTGATTCAAATTGATGGAAATGATGAAGAAAAGTGTCAGGATTGCAAATCAATAAAAAAAACAGCGTTCTAACGTTATTTACGATTTGTGCGCGCGTAAAACGCGCGCGCGGACGCTTACGCACGGACATTTTTTGAAATGCTCAAACTGACCTGAAACGTGTGCAGACTTGATCCTACGTGATTTTGAGCATTTTAAAATTTTGACGCGCGCGTACGCGTACGTCCTGACCTCTAGATGACCTGTGAGGACATGACCTGATGACCCGTCATGTGAAGTTTATGTGATGTAAATATAGTTGATTTTTGATGATCGATTATGAAGATATAATCGATCTTGTAAATTTTACAAAATGGCGTCTTGATGACGTCATGATAACCTGATGACCTTGAATGAGATCCACATCTTGACATTGACCATCTGATAAGTGACGAAAATTTGAAGAAAA
Source organism: Heliocidaris erythrogramma (assembly GCA_025617745.1). Lineage (NCBI taxonomy): Eukaryota > Metazoa > Echinodermata > Echinoidea > Camarodonta > Echinometridae > Heliocidaris > Heliocidaris erythrogramma. Next base: position 5,200,071 of record CM046860.1, on the reverse strand, counting down.
TGAGAATGAAATTTTTGAGGAATCATGGTAACAAGAAAAGGGCGAAAAATAAAAATAAATAAATAAAGA